>JAUJEN010000607.1:0-33278 GCA_030448925.1 Citrus cavaleriei
CTAGAGGGCGCCAAGTTCATCCATGAAAAAGGCCAAAAACGGGGCGGCTTATGCCTTTGGCGGTGGGGTTGCAAAACTTATCCGCCGGACTCGCAATGCCGCGAGACTTATGTAGGGCCTCCGCACAAAAATAATGGGTAAGTCAGCATCTAAAAATAAACCGTTCAAGGCTAAAAGCGTCTGTGAGCGGAAAAGGCCACAAAATGGGCGGGTACTGGGGGCAAACTTCATCCGCCGACCAGAATGCCGCGAGATTTTGCGAGGGGGCCTGTGGTGCTGTGGCCAGGCCGCGGGTAAAGCCGCACCAAAAAATAACTCCCCGAAGGCTGGGGGTGCGTTCGGCTGAAGCGAAAGGCTACAAAACGGGCGCATGGCAGCCTTTGGGGTGGTTGGCTAACTTCGCCCCGGGATCGGAATGCCGTGAGGTTTGCGTAGGAACTCAGAGCTGTAATAACAAGCGACAAAGCCGCACTAAAATAAATCATCAAGGTCGGGCGCCAAGTTTATCCAGCGGAAAGGCCACAAACCAAAGTACGCTTTGGGGCGGGTTTTACCAACTTCATCCGCCGGACTCGGAATGTCATGGTAGACTTCATAGGCTCTATGTAAGCTGAAAAGGTCATGGGCAAAGTCAGCTACCAAAATTAACCGCCCGGTCAGCGCCAAGTTCGGCCCAGCCAAAAAGCCCACAAAACGGCCGGGATATAGCCCCGGGGTGGTCGGCCCACTCTGTCCGGCCGGACTCGTAATGCCGCTGACTTCGCGAGGGGCCTCCGTAGGCAAAATAAGTCATGGACAAAGCCGCCGCCTATGCAACAACCGTCAAGGTCGGGCGCCAAGTTCATCCGGCCAAAAAGGCCACAAAAACGGGTGGCCAGGCCTGGGGTGGGCTGGCTACTGTCCGGGCCGGACTACGCTAGACTTTGCAAGGCCTCTGCAAAGCAAAAGGCCAGGTCACAAGGTGCCGCCTGTAACAACCACCAAGGTCAAAGCGCAAAGTTCGCCCGGAAAAATGCCACAAAAATCAAAGTGGCGAGGCCTTGGGTGGGCTGGCCGTACTGGCCTCGACCTGAATGCCGCCAGACTGGAGGCCTGGCGTTAAAAGAAGTTCAAGGGCAAGCTGCCAAAAATAACCGCCGAAGGCCGGGCGCTATGTTCGGCCTGGGTGAAAAAGGCCAAAAATCGCGCTATAGCCTGGGGTGGCTGGCCACCCTCACCTCAAGGACTCCAATGCCGAGACTTTGTGAGGGGTTTCCGTGGTGTTGCAACAGGCCACGGGCAAAGCCAGCCCAAAATAACCTCAAGGTCGGGCGCAAAGTTCGCCCAAATGGAAAAAATGCCACAAAACCGGTAGGCTATACCAAGGGACACAACTGTCCTCACGGGACTCTAATGCCGCGAGACTTTGGGAGGCCTGTGCCAAAGAACCATGGCAAAGTCACGCTTGAAATAACCTCAAGGCCGGGCGTGTTCGCCCAAAGGGAAAATGCCACAAAACTGGTAGGCTATAGCCTGGGGGTGGGCTGGCTAACTTCGTCCACGGGACTTAATGTTGCGAGACTTCTTGGGAGGCCTTCCAAAAGGAAGAAGATCATGTGGGTAAAGTCAAGATTTCCAAAAATAAATCACTACAAGGTCAAGGCCAAGTTTATCTTAAATGAAAACCACAAAACCGTGGGCTACAGCTTTGGGGCGCGGTCAGCAACTTCGTCCGCCGGACTGGAATGCCGCTAGACTTTGCAAGGCCCGTAGTGTTAAAAATAGGCCGCTGGGCAAAGCCGCTACTTGCGGTCAACCACCGTCGGGCGCAGTTCGGCCCAATGAAAATGCCACAAAAACTGCGCGGTTATGGGCCGGGTGGGTTAAGGTTGGTCAATTTCATTCGCCGGATCAACGCCGCGATTGGACAGCCTCCGGTGCCAGGTAGTCTGCGGCAAAAGCCGCGCTGAAAAATAACCGCTTGCCGGGCGCTATGTTCGCTCAAAATGAAAAGGCCAAAATCGGTGTTTAGCCTGGGGTGGTTGGCCAACTGGCCCATGGACTGCCGCCGAATGCTGCGAGACTTTGGCAGGGCCTGTAGTGCCAAAAATAGCCGCAACAAAAGCCGCACCTAAAAAATAACCAACGGGCGTCGGGCCAAGTTCGCCCAGCTTAAAAGGCCACAAAACGGGTGGACCAGGTACTGCGGGGCGGGCCGCCCGCTGCCCCACGGGACTTTGAATGCCGCCGGTAGACTTTGGCGTAGGGCCCGAGTACCAAAAATAGGCTGCGGAAAGCCGCCGCTCAAAAATAACCGCCAAGGACGGGCTGCTCGCCCGCCGAAATAGCTAAAAACGGTATACTGGGGTGGCTACGACTGGTCACCGACTTGGAATGCCGCGAGACTCATGGCGGGCCTCAGTAAAAGCAATAGGCCGAGGGCGTAAGCCACTAAAAAATAACCACCGAAGGCCGGGCTTAAGTTCGTCCACGGAAACGGCTACAAAAACGGGCGGCTATACTGGGGCGGCTGGCTAACTTGGCGCCGGACTCGGTACCGCCGCGAGACTTTGCGAGGGAACTCCGTGGTGTTGTGTAAGGTCATGGACAAAAGCCGCTACCAAAAATAACTGCCCGAAGCGTCACGCCAAGTTCGGCCTGTAAAAGGCCACAAAAACGGGTCACAGGTTTTGGCGGGTGGGGCTGGCAAACTTCATCCGTCGGACTCGGAATGCCGCGAGACTTTACGAGGGGCCTTCGTGTGCAAAAAATAGGCCGCGAGCAAAGCCGCGAGCAATGCCGCGGCCAAAAATAACCGCCCGAAGGCCGAGGCGCCAAGTTCATCCAGCGGAAAAAGGCCACAAAAACGGGTGGGCTATAGCCTTGGCGGGTGGGGCTGGCAAACTTCATCCGCCGGACTCGCAATGCCGCGAGACTTTGCGAGGGGCCTCCGTGTGCCAAAAATAGGCCGCGGGTAAAGCCGCACCAAAAAATAACTGCCCGAAGGCTGGGGTGCCAAGTTCGTCGAGCGGAAAAAGGCCACAAAAACGGGTGGGCTATAGCCTTGGGGGGTGGGGCTGGCAAACTTCATCCGCCGGACTCGCAATGCCGCGACTTTATGAGGGCCTGCAGTTAAAATAGGCCGCGGGTAAAGTCAGCACTAAAAATAACTGCTCAAGGCTGGGTGCCAAGTTCGAGCGGAAAAAGGCCAAAAACGGGTGGGCTATAGCCTGGGGGTGGTTGGCTAACTTCGTCCTTCGGACTGGAATGCCGGAGACTTCGCGTAGGAACCTGCGGAGCTGCATTGCCGCGACAAAGCCGCATTCCAAAATAACCGCTCAAGGCCGGGGCGCCAAGTTTATCCAGCCGAAAAAGGCCACAAAACGGTGGGCTGCCTTTAGCGGGTTTTAACTTGTTATCCGCCGGACTCGGAATGCCGCGAGATCATGGTAGGGGCCTCTATGTCGAATATGCCGCTGGCAAAGCCGCGCCTCGTACCAATCCCGCCAAGGCCGGGCGCCAAGTTCGCCTGCTAACGAAAAAGCCCACAAACGGTCGATATAGCTCGGGGGGTTACCCACTGGCCCGGCCGGACTCAGAAGCCGCGACTTTGCGTAGGGCCTGTGGTGGCGGTAAAATAAGTCAAGCGGGACAAAGCCGCCGCCTACAATAACCGCCAAGGCCGGGCGCAAGTTCATCCAGCTAAAAAGGCCACAAAACGGGTGGTTATAGCCTTTGGGGCGGTTGGCCAACTGCCTGGGCCGACTCGAATGCCGCGTGACTTTGCAAGGCCTGTAGAAGAAGAAGTCATGGCAAAGTCACCAAATAACCACTCAAGGCCGGGCGCAAAGTTCGCCCGAAATGAAAATGCGCACAAAACCTGGGGTTATAGCCTGGGGGTGTGGGGTTGGCTTATCAACCGCCGGACCTCGGAATGCCGCGAGACTTGGGAGGCCTCTCGGTGCCAAAAGAAACCGCTGGCAAAAGCTGCGCCAAAAAATAAATCGCCTGGCCGGGCGCCATGTTCGCCCGGGCCGAAAAAGGCCACAAAATCAGCAGCCTTTGGGGGTGGGTTGGCTGGGTTTCTCATTCCATGGACTCGAATGCCATGATTTACAGGGGTTTGCGGTGCTGCACAGGGTTTCACGGGCAAAGCCGCTTCAAAATATTAACTGCCCGGTTGCCGGGCGAAAGTTCTACCGAAAAAATGCCACAAAACCGGTAGGCTATAGCCTGGGGGTGGCTGGCCAACTTTCGGCCCCGCCGGACTCGAATGCCGCGACTGGGAGGGCCTCGGTGCCAAAGAAGTCCGCGCAAAAGCCGGGCTACTAAAAATAACCGCTCAAGGCCGGGCGCTATGTTCGCCCAAAGGGTACAAAAACTCTGTGCTATACTGGGGTGGCTGGCCAACTTCATCCGGATGAATGCCGCGACTTTGCGAGGGGCCTCCATGTGTCAAAATAGCTGGGCAAAAGCCGCTACCAAAAATTAACCGCCCGGAAGGCCGGGCGCCAGTTCGCCCACTAAAAAGTCCACAAAACGGCCGGATATAGCCTCGGGTGCGGATGGCCCACTGGTCTCACGGATTGCTTAATGCCGCGAGACTTTTAGGGCCTGTAGGCTTTCCGTGGTGCCGCGACAAAGTCATACAACAACCGGGCCGAAGGTCGGGCGCTATATGTCGTCTTCAAATGAAAAAGGCCACAAAAACTGGTGCTATAGCCTTGGGGCGGGTTGCCCGCCCACGGTCCGCCGCCGACCGACTTAATGCTGCGAGACTAGGGCCTGCAGTAAAATAGGCCGCAGCCAGCCGCACCCAAAATAACCACCCGGCGAAGGCCGGGCGCCAAGTTCGTCCCAGCGGAAAGGCCACAAAAAACGGGTGGGCTATAGCCTGGCGGGTGGGGGGCCGCCTGCCAGTTGGGCCGACTCGAATGCCGCGAGACTTCATGCGTAGGGCCCGGTACCAAAACAAGGCTGCGGAAAGCTGGCGCTTAAAAATAACCGCCAAGGCCGGGCGCCGCAAAGTTCGCCCAGCGAAAAAAGGCCAAAACGGTGGGCTATAGCTTGCGGGTGGGGCCTGCCGCTGGCCCGCCGGACTCGGAATGCGCGCAGACTTGGCGAGGGGCCTGAAAGTACCAAAAAATAGGCCGCGGAAAGCCGCGCTTAAAATAACCGCCTCAAGGACGGGCGCCAAGTCGCTCACCAGCGAAATAGGCCACAAAAACGCAGCGGGGTATACGGGGGCGTTGGGCTAATACTTCGCCCGCCGGACTTGGAATGCCGCGAGACTTTGTAGGGCCTGCAGTAAAGAATAGGCCGAGGGCGGTTACGCCGTGGTCAAAATAACCGCCAAGGCCTGGGCGCCAAGTTCGACCAGCGAAAAACGGCCACAAAACGGTGGGCTATAGCCTGGGGGTGGGTTAACTTCATCCGCCGGACTCGGAATCGCGAGACTCTGCGAGGCCTTTCCGTGCCCAAAATAGCCATGGGCAAAGGCGCCCGTCTAAAATAAAAGCACCGCCAAGGCCGGGCGCCAAGTTTGTTCAGCGGAAAAGGCCACAAAACGGGCGGTTATAGCCTTCGGGGCGGGTGTCCAACTGCGCTTCGCCGGACTCCGGAATGCCACGGTGACTTTGCGACGGGCCTCCGTGCCAAAAATAGGTTGGCGGGCAAAGGCGCCCCAGAAATAACTGGCCGAAGACCGGGCGCCAAGTTCGCCCAAAGGGAAAAAGGCCGTAAAACAAAGCGGCTATAGCCTCAGGGGGTGGGTTGGCTAACTTCGTCAAGGTGACTCAATGCCGCGAGAATTTTTGACACCGGTCAGTTAGAAGCGCGCAAAGCCGCGCCAAAAAATAACAGCCCAAAGGCCGAGGCGCCAAGTTTGTCCAGAGGAAAAAGGCCACAAAAACGGGTGGGCTATAGCCTTTTAAAGGGGCTACACTGGCTGGCTGACTCGCCTGCCGACTCGAATGCCTCGAGTTTTTGCGAGGGGCCTGTAGCCAAAAGAAGTCCATATAGGCAAAGCCGCCCAAAAATAATCCCTGAAGGCTAGCGCATGTTCAGCCCAGCCGAAAAGGCCACAAAACGGGTGGGTTATAGCTTGGGGTGGGCACAACATCCGGACTCGAATGCCGCGAGATTCAGGGCCTATATGTGCCGTAAAATAGGAAGGAAGCCAAGGCAGGCGCTTCTCAGAAATAACCCAAGACCGGGCGCCAAGTCTAAGGGAAAAGGCCAAAAAAATGTGGGCTATAGCCTGGGGTGGGCTGGCCAACCGCCGCTGGACTGGACCGCGAGAATTTTGAGGACCTTGTTGGGGGTTAGGCTGCAAAGCCGCGCCCAAAAATAACAGCCCGAAGGCCGAGGCGCCAAGTTTGTCCAGCGGAAAAAGGCCACAAAAACGGGTGGGCTATAGCCTTGGGGGGTGGGGCTGGCGGTTGGGGCAACTGTCTCAGCCGACTCGGAATGGTCATGCGAGACTTACGAGGGCCTGTTAGCAAAAAGAAGTTCTCATGGACAAAGCTACGCCTAAAAATAACAGCTCAAGACCGGGCGCCCATGTTCGGCCCAGCGGAAAAAGGCCACAAAACGGGTTGGCGATAGCCTTTGGGGGTGGGTCTGGCCAACTTCGTCCGCCGGACGCGGAATGCCGCGACTTTTGAGGGGCCTCCGTGTGCCAAAAGAAGTCTGGCAAAGCCGGGCCATCCTTAAAAATAACCGCCCAAGGCCGGGGCGGCGTTCGCCCAGCGAAAAAGGCCACAAAAACCGGCAGTGCTATAGCCTGGGGGTGGGCTGGCTAACTTCGCCCAATGCCGGACACGGAATGTTGCGAGACTGTGCGAGGGGCCTCCGTGGTGCTGTGTAATAGGTCACGCCAAAGTCAAGACCCAAAAATAACCACCCGAAGGCCGGGGCGCCAAGTTCGTCCAGCGGAAAAGGCCACAAAATGGGCTATAGCAGGTTTGCATGGGGCTGGCCAACTTCGTCCGCCGGACTCGGAATGCCGCGAGACTTTGCGAGGGGCCTCCGTGTGCCAAAAGAAGTCCGCGGGCAAAGCCGCGCCCAAAAATAACCGCCCGAAGGCCGGGGCGCCATGTTCGTCCAGCGGAAAAAGGCCACAAAAACTGGTGCTATAGCCTTGGGGGGTGGGGCTGGCCAACTTCGTCCGCCGGACTCGGAATGCTGCGAGACTTTGCGAGGGGCCTCCGTGTGCCAAAAATAGGCCGCAGACAAAGCCGCGCCCAAAAATAACCACCCGAAGGCCGGGGCGCCAAGTTCGTCCAGCGGAAAAAGGCCACAAAAACGGGTGGGCTATAGCATCAGGGTGGGCCGCCAACTCGGCCCCGGACTGACTCGGAATGCCGCGAGACTTTGCGAGGGGCCTCCGTGTGCCAAAAGAAGTCCGCGGGCAAAGCCGCGACAAAAATAACGTCCAAGGTCGGCGCCATGTTCGCCTGGGCCGAAAAAAGGCCACAAAACGGTGCAGGCCGTAAATGCCGTGAGGTGGGGCTGGCAATCTTCGTCCGCCGGACTCGGAATGCCGCGAGACTTTGCGAGGGGCCTCCGTGTGCCAAAAATAGGCCGCGGGCAAAGCCACGCCCAAAAATAACCACCAAGGTCACGCGCACAAGTTCGGCCCAGCGAAAAAGGCCACAAAAATGGTAATATAGCCTGGGGGTGGGTATGCCTACTCGTCCGGCCGACTCGGAATGCCGGGAGAGACTTCTGGCGAGGGGCCTGCAGTGGCCAGGCCGCTGGCAAAGCCGCGCCCAAAAATAACCGCCCGAAGGCCGGGGCACCAAGTTCGTCCAGCGGAAAAAGGCCACAAAAACGGGTGGGCTATAGCCTTTGGGGGTGGTTACCACTGGCCGATCGTCCGCCGGACTCGAATGCCGCGACTTTGGCGAGGGGCCTCTGCGGGCCAGCCGCAGTCAAAGCTACACGCTTAAAATAACCGCTCAAGGCCGGGCGCCAAGTTCGCTCAGCGGAAAAGGCTACAAAACGGTGGGCTATACGCCTGAGGGTGGGGGGTTCGCCAATCTGTCCTCACGCCGGACTCGGAATGCCGCGAGACTTTGCTAGTGGCCTCTGTGTGCGAAAAATAGGCCGCGGGCAAAGCCACGCCCAAAAATAACCGCCCGAAGGCCGGGGCGCCAAGTTCGTCCAGCGGAAAAAGGCCACAAAACGAGAGCGGCTATAGCCTGGGGTGGGCTAACGCCGTCCCCGGACTCGGAATGCCGCGACCTTGCGCAGGGGCCTCCGGTGCCCCAAAATAGGCCACGGGCAAAGCCGCTGGCCCAAAAAAATGCCCGGCGTCGGGCGCCAAGTTCGCCCAGCGAAAAAGGCCACAAAACGGGCGGGCTATAGCCTTGGGGTGGTCCAACTGTCACCGGACACGGAATGCCGCGAGACTTATGGCGTAGGGCCTGTGAGTTAAATATAGGTCGGGCAAAGCCGCGCCAAAAATGATTCGGCCGGGCCGCAAGTTCGCCCAGGAAAAAGCCCACAAAAACGGGTGGCTGGCGCAGCCTTGGGGCGGGTCTGGCCAACTTCATCCGCCGACTCGAATGCTGCGAGACCGTGAGGGCCTGTGGTGGGTTGAGCCAAAAAATAGGCCGCAGACAAAGCCGCGACCAATAATAACCACCCGAAAGTCGGCGCGCCAAGTTCGCCCAGCGAAAAAGGCCACAAAACGGTGGGCTTATAGCTTGGTGGGGCTGCCCACTGGGTTCGCCTGCCGGACTCGAATGCCGTTAGATTCTGCGTAGGGGCCTGTGCTGCTAAAAAAATAGGCCGCGGGCAAAGCCGCGCTAAAAATAACTGCCCGAAGGCTGGGGCGCCAAGTTCGTCCAGCGGAAAAAGGCCACAAAACGGTGGGTTATAGCCTTGGGGCGGGCTAACAATTCGTCTGCCGGACTCGGAATGCCGGAGACTTTATGGCGTAGGGGCCTCCATGTGCCAAAAGAAGTTCAGGGGCAAAGTGGCCAAAAATAACCGCTCAAGGCCGGGCGCCAAGTTCGGCCCAGCGAAAAAGTCCACAAAACGGTGGCTATAGCCTTGGGGGTGGGCTGGCCAACTTCATCCGCCGGACTCGAATGCCGAGACATTGCGAGGGGCCTATGTGCCAAAAAAATAGGTCATGACAAAAGCCGCTACTAAAATAACCGTCAAGGCCGGGCAATTGTTCGCCCAGCAAAAAGGCCACAAACGGTGGGCTATAGCCGTGGGAGGGCTGGCTAACTGCCCGCCGACTCGGAATGCCGCGAGACTTTGCGAGGGGCCTGTGGGTAAAGAAGTCCGTGGCAAAGCCTCGACAAAAATAATCGCCAAGGTCAGCGCCATGTCCGCCCAGCGAAAAAAGGCCACAAATGGCGGGTTATAGCCGTGGAGGTGGGGCTGGCCAACCGTCCGCCGACTCGAATGCCGCGAGACTTTGGCGTAGGGCCTGCAGGTGTTAAAATAGGTCAGCGGGCAAAGCCACGCCAAAAACTAACCGCTCAAGGGGGCGCCAAGTTCGGCCCAGCGAAAAAGGCGACAAAAGCGGGTGGGCTATAGCCTTTCGGGTAGGGCTGGCTCACTGGCCCAATCGACCGGAATGCCGTAAGACTTTTGTGAGGGCCTGCACAAAAATAGGGTCGTCAAAGCCACACCTCAAAATTTATCGCCAAGGCGTGTGGCGCCAAGTTCGCTCCTTCCTGAAAGGCCACTAAAACGTGGGGGCTATAGCCTGGGGTGGGTTGCCCAACCGTCCGGCCGGACTCGGACTGCATTTGTAGGGGCTCATAAAGGGGTAGGGTCATAGGGCGTAAAAATGCCGTCTGAAAATAATCCGCCTTCGCGTGCCGGCAAGTCTGCGGCGTAAAAAGGGTCACAACTGGCCCCCGGACCTGGAATACCGCGAGGCGGGCCTCCGCAGCGTAAAATAGGTCGGGCAAAGCTGCGCCCACCCCGTCGGACCAAGGCCGGGCACCAAAAGGACAAAATGGGTGGGCTATAGCTTAGGGGTGGGTTGGCCAACCGTGTCTGGCGGACTCGGAATGCCGCCAGAAGTTTCGAGGTCCTCCGTGCTAAAATAATGCAGGTCATGGGCAAAGTCGCCCAAAAAACCAAGGCCACAAAAAGGTTACAAAACGGTGGGCTTATAGCCTTGGGGGGTCCGGGCCGGACTTAAATGTCACACCTCCTGCCAAAATAGGCTGGGAAAGCCACGATTTCTAAAAAGGCCTGCGGAAAAACTTCAACCGGCCGGAATGCGAAAAGCACGCCAGCCTAAAAGTCACCAAAGGCCGGGCGCCAAGTTCGCCCATGCGAAAAAAGGCCACAAAAGCGGTGGCTATAGCCTGGGGTGGCCCGCCTGTCAGCCTGCACTCGAATGCCGACTTTGCTAGGGCCTATGTGTTGTGTGCAATATAGTCATGGGCAAAGCCACCAAAAATAACCGCCTCATCAAGGTCGGGGCCAAGTTCGCTGTCCAGCGGAAAAGGCCACAAAACGGGCTATAGCCTTGGGGTGGGCTGGGCACTGGAATCGTCCAGAGCTCTGTGTGCAAAAAAATAGGCCGAAAAGCCGTCCCAAAAATAACGCTCAAGGCCGGGCGCCAAGTTCGTCCAGCGGAAAAAGGCCACAAAAACGGGTGGCTATAGCCTAATTGGGGCGGGCTGGCCAACTTCGTCCCGCCGGACTAATGCCGCGAGACTTTTGCGATGGGCCTATGTGCATGTTAAAAAAATAGGCCACGGGCAAAGCCGCCGCCTAAAAATAATCGCCTCAAGGTCAGCGCCAAGTTCGCCCAGCGGAAAAAGCCCATAAAACGGGTGGGCTATAGCCTTGGGGGCTGGGGCTTGCCAACTTCGGGCCGACCGGAATGCCGCGAGACTTTGTGAGGCCTCAAGGCAAAAATAGGGTCATGGGTAAAGCCGCTACAAAAATAACCGCCAAGGCCGGGCGCCAAGTTCGCCCAGCGAAAAAGGCGATAAAAACGGGTGGGCTATAGCGGGGGTGGGCTGGCCAACTGGCCCGCCGGACTCGAATGCCGCGAGCGTAGGGCCTGTGCAGTTAAAGTAGGCCGCGGGCAAAGCTACTTCAAAATAACCGCTCAAGGCCGGGCGCCAAGTTCGCCCAGCGAAAAGGCCACAAAAACGTGTGGGCTAAAGCATTGGGGGGTTGGGCTGGCCAACTTAGAATCCGCCGACTGGAATGCCGCGAGACTTTGCGTAGGGGCCTGTGTGTAAAGGTCATGGACAAAGCCGCGCCCAAAAATAAACCGCCCGAAGGCCGGGGCGCCAAGTTCGTCCAGCGGAAAATGCCACAAAAACGGGTGGGCTATAGCCTGGGGGGGGTGGCATTTCAGCCCGCCGAATCGGAATGCCGCGAGACTTTGGCGTAGGGCCCAGATGCCAGGTCAGGGCAAAAGCCGCCGCCAAAAAATAACCGCCCGAAGGCCGGGCGCCAAGTTCGCCCAGCGGAAAAATGACCAAAAAACGGGTGGACTATGGCCTTGGGGTGGGCTGGCCAACTTCGGCCCGGCTGGATTCGAATGCCGCGAGACTTTGGCAGGGCTGCAGTTAAAATAGGCCAAGGGCAAAGCCGCATTCAAAAATAACAGCACGGGCCGGGCGCCAAGTTCGCCCAGCGAAAAAGGCCACAAAAACTGTGGCTATAGCCATGGGGGGTGGGCTGGCCAACATCGTCCCGACCAATTGGAATGCCGCGAGACTTTGCGTAGGGGCCTCTGTGCTAAAGGCCGCTGGCAAAGCCGCACCTAAAAATAACCGGAAGGTTGGGGCTAAAGCCCAAGTTCGCCCAGCGAGAAAGGCCACAAAAACGGATGGGCTTATAGCTCAGGGTGGGGCTGGCCCACTGCTCGCCAGACTCGAATGAGACATTGCGAGGGCCGCTGTGTAAAATAGGTCATGGGCAAAGCCGCTTAAAACTAACTGCTCAAGGTCCGGGCGCCAAGTTCGCCCAGCGGAAATGGCCACAAAAAACGTGGGCTGAGCCTTTGGGTTGGTCAATCTTCGTCCGCCGGACTCAGAATGCCGCGAGACTTTGCGAGGGGCCTCCGGGTGATAAAAATAGGCCGCGGGCAAAGCCACTCCCTAAAATAACCGCCCGAAGGCCGGGGCGCCAAGTTCGTCCAGCGGCATAATGCCACAAAATCGGGTGGGCTATAGCCTTGGTATGGGGTTTTCGCCCGCCGGCCGAATCGGAATGCCGCCAGATTTTGCGAGCGGCCTGCGTGTTAAACATAGGCCGCGGGCAAAGCCGCGACCAAAAATAAACTCAAGGCCGGGCGCCCAGTTCCTACAGCCGGAAAAGGCCACAAAAACGGGTGGTCTATAGCCTTGGTGGGTGGGGCTGGCCCACTTCGTCCGCCGGACTCAGAATGCGGTGAGCCTTTGCGAGGGCCGCCAGGTTAAAATAGGTCGCCGGCAAAGCCGCACAAAAATAACCGCCTGAAGGCCGGGGCGCCAAGTTCGTCCAGCGGAAAAAGGCCACAAAAACGGGTGGGCTATAGCCTTGGGGGGTGGGGCTGGCCAACTTCGTCCGCCGGACTCGGAATGCCGCGAGACTTTGCGAGGGGCCTCCGTGTGCAAAAAATAGGCCGCGGGCAAAGCCGCGCCCAAAAATAACCGCCCGAAGGCCGGGGCACCAAGTTCGTCCAGCGGAAAAAGGCCACAAAAACGGGTGGGCTATAGCCTTGGGGGGTGGGGCTGGCCAACTTCGGACTCGGAATGCCGCGAGACTTTGCGAGGGGCCTGCAAAAATAGGTCAAGGGCAAAGCCGCTAAAAATAACCGCTCAAGGCCGGGCGCCAAGTTCGTCCAGCGGAAAAGGCCACAAAACGGGTGGGCTTATAGCCATGCGGTGGGTTGCCCACTTCGTCTACCGGACTCGAATGCCGCGAGACTTTTGCAAGGGACCTCCAGTGGTGTTAAAATAGGCGGGCAAAGCCACTAAAAAAATAACCGCCAAGGCTGGGCGCCAAGTTCGCTCCAGCGAAAAGGCCACAAAACGGGTGGGCTATAGCTTTGGCGGTGGGGTTGGCCAACTGTCCGCCAAATTGAATGCCGCGAGATTTTGCAAGGCCTGTGTTAAAAATAGGTCAGGGCAAAGCTGCTACTTAAAAAATAACCGCCAAGGCCGGGCGCCAAGTTCGGCCCAGCGAAAAGGCCACAAAACGTGGCTATAGCCTTTTGGGGTACGATTTCGTCCACCGAATTCGAATGCCGCTGGTTTTTGCGTAGGGGCCTGTGGTTGAAATAGGCCGCGGGCAAAGCCGCGCCCAAAAATAAACCGCCCGAAGGCCGGGGCGCCAAGTTCGTCCAGCGGAAAAATGCCACAAAAACGGGTGGGCTATAGCCTTGGGGGGTGGGGCTGGCCGACTTCGTACGCCGGACTCGGAATGCCGCGAGACTTTACGAGGGGCCTCCGTGTGCCAAAAATAGGCCGCGGGCAAAGCCGCACCCAAAAATAACCGCCCGAAGGCTGGGGCGCCAAGTTCGTCCAGCGGAAAAAGGCCACAAAAACGGGTGGGCTATAGCCTGGGGGGGTGGGGCTGGCCAACTTCGTCCGCCGGACTCGGAATGCCGCGAGACTTTGCGAGGGGCCTCCGTGTGCAAAAAATAGGCCGCAGCCAAAGCCGCTCGGGCCGGGCGCAAGTTCGCTCCAGCGAAAAAGGCCCAAAAACGGGTGGCTATAGCCGGGCCAACTTCGTCCGCCGGACTCGGAATGCCGCGAGACTTTGCGAGGGGCCTCCGTGTGCCAAAAATAGGCCACGGGCAAAGCCGCGCCCAAAAATAACCGCCCGAAGGCCGGGGCGCCAAGTTCGTCCAGCGGAAAAAGGCCACAAAAACGGGTGGGCTATAGCCTTGGGGGGTGGGGCTGGCCCACTTCGTCCGCCAGACTCGGAATGCCGCGAGACATTGCGAGGGGCCTCCATGTGCTGTGGAAAGGGCAAAGCACGCCTGAAATAATCGCCAAGGCCGCTGCACCAAGTTCGCTCCATCGGATAAAGGCCACAAAAACGGGTGGGCTATAGCCTTGGGGGGTGGGCTGGCCAACTTCGTCCGCCGGACTCGGAATGCCGCGAGACTTTGCGAGGGGCCTCCGTGTGCCAAAAATAGGCCGCGGGCAAAGCCGCGCCTAAAAATAACCGCCCGAAGGCCGGGGCGCCAAGTTCGTCCAGCGGAAAAGGGGCACAAAAACGGGTGGGCTATAGCCTTGGGGGGTGGGGCTGGCCAACTTCGTCCGCCGGACTCGGAATGCCGCGAGACTTTGCAAGCCTGCCGGTGTTAAAAATAGGTCAGGGCAAAGCCGCTAAAAATAAACCGCCCAAGGCCGGGCGCCAAGTTCGCCCAGCGAAAATGCCACCAAAAACGGTGGGCTAAAGCCTGGGGTGGGCTACTGGCCGACCAGACGCCGGACTCGGAATGCCGCGAGACTTTGCGAGGGGCCTCCGTGTGCCAAAAATAGGCCGCGGGCAAAGCCGCGCCCAAAAATAACAGCCCGAAGGCCGGGGCGCCAAGTTCGTCCAGCGGAAAAAGGCCACAAAAACGGGTGGGCTATAGCCTTGGGGGGTGGGGCTGGCCAACTTCGTCCGCGCGGACTCGGAATGCCGCGAGACTTTGCGAGGGGCCTCCGTGTGCCAAAAATAGGCCGCGGGCAAAGCCGCGCCCAAGAATAACCGCCCCAAGGCCGGGGCGCCAAGTTCGTCCAGTGGAAAAAGGCCACAAAAACGGGTGGGCTATAGCCTTAGGGGGTGGGGCTGGCCAACTTCGTCCGCCGGATTCGGAATGCCGCGAGACTTTCGTAGGGGCCTGCAGTTGGGTGTTAACAATAGCGCCGTGCCAAAGCCGCCAAAATTAACCGCTCAAGGTCAAGGCGCCAAGTTCGCCCCAGCGGAAAAGGCCTCAAAAACGGGTGGTCTTTAGCCTGGGGTGGGCTTGGCCAACTTTCGTCCCGACCTCGGGAATGCCGCAGACTTTGCGTAGGGGGCTTCCGTGGTGCTGTAAAATAGGCCGGGCAAAGCCGCGATCCAAAATAACAGGCCCAAGGCCTGGGCGCGCCAAGTTCGCCCAGCGAAAAAGGCCACAAAACTGGTGGCTATAAACATGGGGGTGGGGTGGCCAACATCGTCTACGACCAGAATGCCGCGAGACTTTGCGTAGGGGCCTCCGCAGGTGCTGGGGGCCAGGGCTGGGCAAAGCCAGCACCTGTACAAAATAACTGCCTGGAAGGCTGGGGCGCCAGTTCGCCCAGCGGAAAATGGCCACAAAACGGGTGGCTGTAGCCTTTAAAGGGGCTCGCCTCGCCCGGACTCGGAATGCCGCGAGACTTTGCGAGGGGCCTCCGTGTGATAAAAATAGGCCGCGGGCAAAGCCACGCCCACAAATAACCGCCCGAAGGCCGGGGCACCAAGTTCGTCCAGCAGAAAAAGGCCACAAAAACGGGTGGGCTATAGCCTTGGGGGGTGGGGCTGGCCAACTTCGTCCGCATTGACCTCGGAATGCCGCGAGAATTCTTTATGTAGGGGCCTCAGGCGGGTAAAGTAGGCCGCGGGCAAAGCCGCGTCCAAAAATAACCGACCGAAGGCCGGGGCGCCAAGTTCGTGCAGCGGAAAAAGGCCACAAAAACGGGTGGGCTATAGCCTTGCGGGGTGGGGCTGGCCCACTTCATCCGCCGGACTCGGAATGTAGCGAGACTTTGCGAGGGGCCTGCAGCTAAATAGGCCGCCGCGGGCAAAGCCGCACTTCTGTAAATAACCGCCTCAAGGCCGGGCGCCTAGTTCGCCCAGCGGGAAAAGGCCACAAAAACGGGTGGGCTATAGTCTTGGGGGGTGGGGCTGGCCAACTTCGTCCGCCGGACTCGGAATGCCGCAAGACTTTGCGTAGGGGCTCTCCATGTTAAAATAGGCATGCGGCAAGGCCGAATTCAAAAATAACTGCCCGGCCGGGCGCCAAGTTCGCCCAGCGAAAAGACCATGTGCAAAAATAGGTGGCTATAGCCTGGGGGTTGGCTAACTGGCCCGCCGACTCGGAATGCCGCGAGACTTTGCGTAGGTGCCTGCAGGCCAAAATAGCTGTGGCAATGCCGCGCCCAAAAATAATACCCCAAAGGACGGGGCGCCAAGATCGTCAAGCGGAAAAAGGCCACAAAAACTGGTGGCCTATAGCCTTGGGGGGTTGGGGTGTGCAACTACTTCCGCAGGACTCGGAATTCCGCGAGACTTTGCGTGGGGCCTCCTGTGCCAAAAGTGGCTGAAGCCGCTGGCAACGCCGCGTCTTCAAAAAATAACCGCTGAAGGGCGGGGCGCCAAGTTCGCCCAGCGGGAAAAGGCCCCAAAAATGGGTGGGCTATAGCCTTGGGGCGTAAGGCTAATCATCCGCCGACTCGAATGCCGCGAGACTTTGCGTAGGGCCTCCAGAAAATAGGTCAGCGCGGCAAAGCCGCCTTGAAAATAATCAAAGGCCGGGAAGCAAGTTCCCAACGCGGAAAAAGGCCACAAAACGGGTGGGCTATAGCCTTGGGGTGGCCAACACTTCGTCCGGCCAGATCGGAATGCCGAGACTTTTGCGAGGGCCTGTAGCGAAGCAAAAATAGGCCACGGTTTCTACGCAAAATAATCCGCTGGCCGGGGCGCCAAGTTCGTCCACCGGAAAAAGGCCCCAAACCGGGTGGGCTATAGCCTTGGGGGGGGGGGCTTGCCAACTTAGTCCGCCGGACTTGGAATGCCGCTAGACTTTGCGAGGGGCCTTGCAGTTAAAAAGGTCATGGCAAGGTCAGAACTAAAATACTAGGTTCTCAAGGGCGCCAAGTTCGCCCAGCGGAAAAGACCACAAAAATAGCTGGCTATAGCCTCAAAAGGGCTGGCTAACTCGTCCGGACCGGACTTCGAATGCCCCGACTTTGCGTAGGTGCCTGTGCCAAAATAGGCCGCGGCAATGCCGCCTAAAAGAACTGCCCGGCGTCAGCGCCAAGTTCGCCAGCGGAAAAAGGCCACAAAACGCGGCTATAGCCTGGGGGGGGGGCGGCCAACTGTCCGCCGGACCAATGCCGCGAGACTTTCGAGGCCTGCCGGCAGAATAGGCCGCGGGCAAAGCCGTACCCAAAAATAACCGCCCAAAGGCCGGGGCGCCAAGTTCGTCCAGCGGAAAAAGGCCACAAAAATGGGTGGGCTATAGCCTTGGGGGGTGGGGCTGGCCAACTTCGTCCGCCGGACTCGGAATGCCGCGAGACTTTGCGAGGGGCCTCCGTGTGCCAAAAATAGGCCGCGGGCAAAGCCGCACCCAAAAATAACTGCCCGAAGGCCGGGGCGCCAAGTTCGTCCAGCGGAAAAAGGCCACAAAAACGGGTGGGCTATAGCCTTGGGGGGTGGGGCTGGCCAACTTCGTCCGCCGGACTCGGAATGCCGCGAGAGTTTGTGAGGGGCCTCTGTAAAGTTAAATAGGCCGCGACAGCCGCCTAAAATAACCGGCTCAAGGCAGGGGCCAAGTTCGCCCAAAGGAAAAGGCCGAAAAACGGTGGGCTATAGCTCAGCGGGTCGCCAACTGCTCGGTTCGCCGGACTCGGAATGCCGCGAGACATACCGCGTAGGGGCCTGTGGTGCCAAAAACAGGGACGCGGACAAAGCTGCGCTCAAAATAACCGCTGAAGGCCGGGCGCAAATTGCCCAGCGGAAAAAGGCCACAAAAACGGTGGGCGAGCCTGGGGGCGGGCGGCCAACCGTCCGGACTCGAATGCCGGAGACTTCTGCGAGGGGCTTCGATATGTTAAAATAGGCCGGGCAAAGCCGCTACCAAAACTAATCGCTCAAGGCCCGAGCGCCAAGTTCGGCCCAGCGTAAAAAAGGCCACAAAAACGGGTGGGCTATAGCCTTGGGATCGGCTAACTTCGTCCGCTGGACTCGAATGCCGGGAGACTTTTGCCAGGGCCCGCGGTGTTAAAATAGGCCGGTTACAAGGGCAAAGCCAAGAATTAAAAAATAATCGCCTCAAGGTCCGCCAAGTTCGCTCCAGCGGAAAAAGGCCACAAAATGGGCGGCTATAGCCTGGGGTGGGCTGGCCGTCTACCGCCGCCTCGAATGCCAGACTTTCACAGGCTCCAAAAAAAATAGGTCATGGGCAAAGCTGCTTACCAAAACTAACCGCCCGAAGGCCGGGGCGCCAAGTTCGTCCAGCGGAAAAAGGCCACAAAAACGGGTGGGCTATAGCCTTGGGGGGTGGGGCTGGCCCACTTCGTCCGCCAGGATCGGAATGCCGCGAGACTTTGCGAGGGGCCTCCGTGTGCCAAAAATAGGGCGCGGGTTAACCCGCACTCAAAAATAACCGCCCGAAGGCCGGGGCGCCAAGTTCGTCCAGCGGAAAAAGGCCACAAAAACGGGTGGGCTATAGCCTGGGGCGGATCGGCTAACTTGCGTCCGGGCCGACTCGGAATGCCGCGAGACTTTGTGACGGCCTCCATGTGCCAAAAAATAGGCTGCGGTAAAGCCACGCCTAAAAATAATCCGCTCAAGGCCGGGCGTCGCCAAGTTCATCCAGCGGAAAAAGGCCACAAAGCGCAAAAGTGGCTATAGCCTTGGGGGCGGGTTGGCCAACCGTCTGGCCGGACTCGAATGCCGCTTGAGACTTTGGCGTAGGGGCTCCATGCGAACTTAGGTTGCTGGCAAGGCTACTAAAACTAACCACCAAGGTCGGGCGCCAAGTTCGTCCAAATGAAAAAGGCCACAAAACGGGTGGCTATAGCTTGGGGCTGGGCCCTGGCCAACTTCGCCCGCCAGGATCTAATGATGCGAGACTTTGCGAGCGCTCACAGGTGCTAAAAATAGGCCGCAAGGGCAAAGCCGCTACTAAATAACCGCCTCAAGGTCGCCAAGTTCGGCCCAAATGGAAAAGGCTACAAAACGGTGGGCGGTTATAGCCTGGGGCGCGGATCGCCAACTTCGTCCGGCCGGACTGAATGCCGGGAGACTTTGCTCAGCCTGTGGTGTTGTAAAATAGGGTTACCAAGCGGCAAATCAAGAACAACCAAAAATAACCGCCTCAAGGCCGGGCGCCAAATTCAAATGCGAAAAAGACAACAAAAAGAAAGGTGGGCTATAGCCGAAGGGTTGGCTAACTTCGTCCGCCAGACTGAATGCCGCGAGACAATGCGTAGGTGCCTCCGGCAAAAAGTAGGTTGCTGGCAAAGCCGCCGCCTAAAAATAACTGCCCAAGTCCGGGCGCCAAGTTCGCTCCAGCGAAAGGCTACAAAACGCGGGGCGCAGCCTTTAAAGGGTGGCTAACTTGCAATCCGGGCTGGACTGAATGCCGCGGTTTTACGAGGGGCCTGTGTTAAAAAAAGTAGGTCATGGGCAAAGCCGCCTGCTACCAGGCCCGAAATAACCGCCGGAAGTCCGGGGCGCCAAGTTCGTCCAGCGGCAAAAGGCTACAAAATGGGCGGAAGCTATAGCCTTTGGGGGTGGGGTTGGCCAACCGCCCGGACTCGAATGCCACGAGACTTTATGCAGGGCCTCTGTGGTGTTAAAAAAATAGGAAGTCATGGGCAAAGCTGCCCTATAAATAACCGCCGCTGACTCGAATGCCGCGAGACTTTGCGAGTGGTGCCTGCAAAGCCGCAAAAGCCGCTACCAAAATAACCGCCATCGACCGGGCGCCAAGTTCGTCCAGCGAAAAAGGCCACAACGGGCGGGTATAGCCTCGGGGTGGGCTGGCCAACTTCATCCGCCGACTCGGAATGCCGCGACTTTAGGGGCCTGTAGCGGTAATATAGGCCGCGGGCAAAGCCGCGCCCAAAAATAACCGCCCGAAGGCCGTGGCGCCAAGTTCGTCCAGCGGAAAAAGGCCACAAAAACGGGTGGGCTATACCCTTGGGGGGTGGGGCGGGCCAACTTATTCCGCCGGACTCGGATTGCCGCTGGACATTTCACGGGGGCCTGTGGTGGCCAGGTGTTGTAAATTGCCGCGGGCAAAAGTCAAGACCTAAAATAACCGCCTCAAGGCCGGGAGCCATGTTCGCCCCTGCGAAAAAAGGCCACAAAACGGGCGGCTTATAGCCTTGGGGTAGGCTGGCCAACCTCCGCCGACTCGGAATGCCGCGAGACTTCCCGCGGCAGGGCCTCGACAAAAATAGGCCGAAAGCCGCTGCTAAAAATAAATTGCGGTCAGCGGCCAAGTTCGGCCCAGCGGAAAGAGGCCACAAAAACGGGTCGGCTATAGCCTTGGGGGTCGGAATGCCGAGACTTCATGTAGGGCCCGTGGTGCCAAAATAGATCATGGAAAACCTGGCCCCAAAAATAACCACCAAGGTCACGCC
Organism: Citrus cavaleriei; assembly: GCA_030448925.1. NCBI lineage: Eukaryota > Viridiplantae > Streptophyta > Magnoliopsida > Sapindales > Rutaceae > Citrus > Citrus cavaleriei. Next base: position 20,295 of record JAUJEN010000607.1, read on the forward strand.
AAGTTCGGCCCAGCGAAAAGGCCACAAAAAACGGTGGCTGGCTATAGCCTTGGGGGTGGGGTTGATCAACTCGTCCGCTGACTCGAATGCCGCAAGTCTTCGCGTAGGGGCCTCCGTGCCGCAGGGTTAAAAATAGGCCGCGTCAATGCCGCGGTCAAAATAACTCAAGGCCGGGCGCCAAGTTCGCCCAGCGAAAGGCCAAAACGGGTGGGCTATAGCTCTGGGGGGTGGGATGGCCAACCGGCTACCCGCCGGACTCGGAATGCCGCGAGACTTTGTGAGGGGCCTCCGTGTGCCAAAAATAGGCTGCGGGTAAAGCCACGCCCAAATATAACACGCGTCAAGGCCGCCAAGTTCGCCCAAATGCGAAAAGGCCACAAAACGGGTGGCTATAGCCTGTGGGGGTGGGCTAACCGCCCGCCGGACTCCGAATGCCGCGAGACTTTGCGAGGGACTCAGTTAAAAATAGCCGCTGGCAAAGTTGCGTTACCCAAAATAACTGCTCCCAAGGCCGCGCCAAGTTCGCCCAGCGGAAAAAGGCCTCAAAAATTCGCGGTGGGGCTATAGCTCGGGGTGGGACTGGCCACTTCGGCCCGTCTGCCGGACTCGAATGCCGCGAGACTTTGCGTAGGGGCCTGTAGGTGTAAAATAGGCCGCGGGCAAAGCCGCACTCTAAAATAACCGCCCGAAGGCTGGGGCGCCAAGTTCGGCCCAGCGGAAAAAGGTTTAAAACCGGAGGGTTATGCCTTTGCGGGCGGGCTGGCCAACTTCGTCCGCCGGGCTCGAATGCCGAGAGATTTGGCGACGGGCCTCTCGTAGGAAAAAATAGGTCAGCAAAAGCTGCTACCAAAAATAACCGCTCAAGACCGGGCGCCAAGTTTGTCCAGCGGAAAGGCCACAAAAATAATGGGCGGTTAACATCGGGCCGGACTCGGAATGCCGCGAGACTTTGCGAGGGGTCTCCGTGTGCCAAAAATAGGCCGCGGGCAAAGCCGCGCCCAAAAATAACCGCCCGAAGACCGCGCCGCCAAGTTCGTCCAGCGGAAAAGGGCAAGAAAAACGCGAGGGCTATAGCCTTGGGGGGTCGGGCTGGCCAACTGCGACCGCCGGACTCCTGGAATGCCGTAAGACTTTTTAGGGCCTGTGCCAAAAATAGGTTGGGCAGAGCCGCTACCAAAAATAACTGCTCAAGGCCGGGCGCCAAGTTCGGCCCAGCGAAAAGGCCCTAAAACGGGTGGCTATAGCCTGGGAGCACACACTCGTCCCCGCCGGACTGGATGCCGCGAGACTTTGCATGAGGGTCCTCCGTGGTGCAAAAAAATAGGCCGCGGCAAAGCCGCATTTCCAAACATAACCGCCCGAAGGCCGGGGCGCCAAGTTCGTCCAGCGGAAAAAGGCCACAAAACCGGGTGGGCTATAGCCTGGGGGGGTGGGGCTGGCCAACTTCGTCCGCCGGACTCGGAATGCCGCGAGACTTTGTGAGGGGCCTCCGTGTGCCAAAAATAGGTTGGCAGCAAAACAAAAATATCTGCCCAAAGGCCGGGCTTAAGTTCGCCCAGCGGAAAAAAGGCCACGAAACGGGTGGCTATAGCCTTGGGGGTGGCCCTCGTCCGCCGGACTCGAATGCCGCGAGACTTCTGGCGACGGGTCTCGTGGTGTTAAAACTAGGGTGCATGACAGCCGCTGCCAAAAATAACCACCAAGGTTTGGGCGCCAAGTTCGCTAGCGAAAAGGCTCAAAACGGGTGGGCTATAGCTTGGGGGCTGGCCAACATCGCCCGGACTCGGAATGCCGCGACTTTACGTAGGGGTCTCCGTGTTAAAAAATAGGTCATGGGCAAAGCCGCTTAAAAATAACCGCCCAAGGCGCCAAGTTCGCTCCAGCGGAAAAAGGCTACAAAACGGGGCGGGTTATACCTGGGGGTGGCTAATAATAACTCCGCCGGACTGGAATGCCGCGAGACTTCGCGTAGGGGCCTCTGCAGCAAAATAGGCTGCGGTAAAGCCGCTAATATAAAATAACCGCTCAAGGTCACGCCAAGTTCGCCCAGCGCAAAAGGCCACAAAACGGGGCGATAATCGGTGGCTGGCTACACTTCGTCCGGACCTGGAATGCCGCGAGATTTGAGAGGGCCTGCAGTGGTAAAAAATAGCTGCGGCAAAAGCCGCCTAAAAATAACCGCCCGGGCCGGGCGCCAAGTTCACCAGCGAAAAAGGCCGCAAAAAAACGGTGGGGCTTATAGCCTTGGGGCGGGCAGGCTAACTTCGTCTGGCCGACTCGGAATGCCGAGATTTTGCGAAGGCCTCCGTGCCAACAATAGGTTGGGGACAAAGCTGCTAAAAATAACCGCCTCAAGGTCGGGCGCCAAGTTCGGCTCCAGCGAAAAGGCTACAAAACGGGTGGGCTATAGCCTTGGGGTGTGGCTGGCCAACTCGTCCGCCGGAGTCAGAATGCAGAAAGACTTTGCGAGGGGCCTCCGTGTGCCAAAAATAGGTCAGCGGGAAAGGTCAAGGCCAAAAATAACCGCCAAGGCCGGTTCGCCAAGTTCGCCCAGCGAAAAAAAAGGCCACAAAACGGGTGGGCTATAGCTCTTAAAGGGGTTGATACACGTTCGTCTGACTTGGAATGCCGCGACACCTTGCGTAGGGCCTCCGGTGCCAAAGCAAATAACAAGGTCGGGACAAAGCCGCTTAAAAACAATCACCAAGGTCGGGCCAAGTTCGTCCAGCGGAAAAAGGCCACAAAACCGGGTGGGCTATAGCCTTGGGGGGTGGCTGGCCAACTTCGTCCGCCGGATTCGGAATGCCGCGAGACTTTACGTGGGGCCTCCAGCGCCAAAATAAAGGCCTCGCAAAGGCTTAAAAATAACCGCTCAAGGCCGCCGTTCGCCAAGTTCGCCCAGCGGAAAAAGGCCACAAAAACGGTGGGCTATAGCCTTGGGGGTGGTTGGCTAACTGGCGTCCCGGGCCGGACTTGGAATGCCGCGACACTCATGTAGGGGCTTAAAAGAAAATAAAGCCGCTGACAAAGCCGCCTACCAAAAATAACTTCCAAGGCCAAGGGTCGCCGCCAAGTTCGGCCCAGCGGAAAAGGCCACAAAACGGGGGCTATATACAGCCTGTGGGGCTGGCCAATCCGTCTGGCTCGAATGCCGAGCTTTGGCAGGGCCTGCAGTTAAAAATAAGGCCGCTGGAAAGGCGCCACTAAAAATAACAGCCCGGCCGTTCGCTAAGTTCATGGAAAAGGCCACAAAACGGTGGGCTATAGCCTCTTCACCGTCCGGACTTGGAATGCCGCGACACCTGCGTAGGGGTTTGTAAAAGCAAAATAGGTTACGGACAATGCCGCGCTTCAAAATAACCGCCCGGCGGGCGCCAAGTTCGTCCAGCGAAAAAGGCCACAAAACGGGTGGGCTATAGCCTTGGGGGTGGCTGACGCCCCGCCGGACTCGTAATGCCGCGAGATTTCGTAGGCCTCTATGTGCTTAAATAGGTCGCTGGGCAAAATCAAGCCAAGCCAATCACCGCCGGTTCCGCCAAGTTCGCCCAGCGGAAAAAGGCCATAAAAAACGGGTGGCTATAGCCTTGGGGTGGCCAACAATTTCGGCCGGCCTCGGAATGCCGCGAGACTTTACGAGGGGCCTGTGTAAATAGGCCAGCGGGGACAAAGCTGCCGCTTAAAAATAACTGCCCGGCAAGGGCGGGCGCCAAGTTCGCCCAAATGAAAGGCCACAAAAACGGGTGGTTATAGCCTGGGCGGGTATCATGGTCACCGGACTCGAATGCATGAGACTTTGCGAGGGCCTGAAAATAGGCTGCAAAGTCACGCTTTCAAAAATAACCGTCAAGGCCGGGCCTCAAAGTTCGCTCCAGCGAAAAAGGCCACAAAATGGTGGGTTATACCTTTGGCTGGCCAACTTTGTCCGCCGGACTCGGAATGCCGCGAGAATTTGCGAGGGGCCTGCGGCTACCAAAATAGGTCCATGGACAGAACCGCTACGCCTGGGGAAAAAATAACCGCCGGGCAGCGCCAAGTTCGCATCGGAAAAAGGCCACAAAACGGTGGCGGCCTTTGGGGACGGGTTGCTTAGCTAACTTCCGCCCGACTCGTAATGCACGCGCAAGATTTTTGCGAGGGCCTCTGGTACCAAAAATAGGCCGCCAAAAAACAATAATCCGCCCAAGGCCGGGCGCCAAGTTCAAGCGGAAAAAGGCAACAAAACGGGGCGGTATAGCTTTGGGCACCAAAGGGCTGGCGAATCTCGTCCGCCGACCGGTAATGCCGCGAGATTTGTAGGGCCTGTGGTGTTAGAAATAGGCCGCGGGCAAAGCCGCGCCCAAAAATAACCGCCCGAAGGCCGGTTCGCCAAGTTCGTCCAGCGGAAAAAGGCCAAAAACGGGGTGGGCTAGCCTGGGGGCGGGTCGCCAACTTGGCTCCGGCCGGACTGAATGCGCGACTTGGCGTAGGGGCCTGTGGTAAAGGGTCATTTCAAAATAATCATCAAGGCCGCGTCATGAATGGAAAAGGCAAAGCAAGCGGCTGCTGGGCTGGCCACTCATTCGCCGGACCTGTAAATAACTTTAGCCCAAGGCGGGCGGGGTAAGCGCCAAGTTCGCCCGCCGCCAAAGGGAAAAAAAAGGCCACAAAACGGTTATACTGGGGGCGGGCTAAGCTACCGTCCGGACTCGGAATGCCGCGAGACTTTGCGAGGGGCCTCCGGCCAGGGCCAGTTGCCGGGCAAAAGCTGCCTAAAAAATAACTGCCCAAGGTTGGGCGGGCGCCAAGTTCGCTCTGGAAGGAAAAATACAAAATTCAAAACGGTATAGCAACAAAGACTGGCGTTTGCGTGGAAGTTCGCCCGCGGGAAAAGGCCAATGCCGGGTTATTCTCGGGATCAGGACTCCGGAATGTGCATGATTCTTGCGTAGGGGCCTCCAGGTAGTTAAGGCAAGGCAAAGCTACTTAAAAATAATCCAAGGCCGCGCCGGGGCCAAGTTCGTCTCAATGAAAAGGCCACAAAACGGCGTTATACCGTTTGGGCAATGGCTAACTTTTGTCCGCCGGACCTGAATGCCGCGAGAATTTGCGAGGGCCTCAGGTACTAAAATAGGCCGGGCAGAACCGCTGCCTAAAATAACCGCCTGAAGGTCAGCGCTGTTCGCTCCATCGGAAAAAGGCCACAAAACGGGTGGGTTATGGCTCGGGGATTGGCCAACTTCGCCCGCCGGACTTCAATGCGGCAAGACTTTTGCGAGGGCCTCCGTGTACCAAAAATAGGTCAGCTCCCTCAAAATAACCAAGGCCGGGCGCCAAGTTCGTCCAGCGGAAAAAGGCAACAAAAACGGCAGGGCTATAGCCTTGGGGGGGCGAAGGCGTATACAACTTCGTCCCCGGACTCAGTAATGCCGCGAGATTTCGCGAGGGGCCTCCGTAAAAAAACTATGTTGCTGGCAAAGCCGCTACCAAAACTAACCGCCCAAGCCTGTCGGCGCCAGCACGCCCAGCGGAAAAGGCCACAAAACGCAGGGTTATAGCCTAAAGGGGTGGCTGGCCAACTTCGTCCGGGCCGGACTCGGAATGTCAGACTTTTGCGAGGGCCTGCCCGTAACCAGCATGGCTAAGCCGCCGCCAAAATAACTGCCCGTTCAAGGCGTCGGGCGCCAAGTTCGCCCATCGGAAAAAGGCCACAAAACGGGTGGCTATGGCCTCTGCTACAACTTCGTCTGCCGGACTCCTGAATGCGGCAAGATTTTTATGCGAGGGGCCTGTAAAGCCAAAAATAGGTCACAAAAAAATCACCAAAGGCCTGGGCGCCAAGTTCGCCCAAATGAAAAAGGCCACAAAACGGTGGGAAGCAGCCTTTGGGGCGGGGTTGGCCAACTCATCGGGTCGCGGACTCGGAATGTCATGAGACTTTTCGAGGGCTTCTGGTGTTAAAATAGCTGCGAAAAGTCAGCCGACTAAAAATAACCGCCAAGGCCGGGCTCCAAGTTCGCCCCGCGAAATGGAAAGGCCATAAAACGGGTGGGCTATAAATGGGGTGGCTGGCTAACTTCGTCTCACGGACTCGAATGTGCCAAGCAAGACTTTAGGGGCTCCATGTGCCAAAATAGGTTGCCGCTTAAAAATAACCGCCCGAAGGCAAGGGCGCCAAGTTCGTCCAGCGGAAAAAGGCCACAAAACGGGTTATAGCCTGGGGTTGGCTTGGCCAACTTGTCCGCCGACTTAATGCCGCGAGATTCTTTGGCGTAGGGACCTCCGTAAAGGAAAAATAGTCATGGGAAAAACCCAAGCATCTAAAAATAACCGCCTCAAGGTCGGGCCAAGTTCGAGCCAGTTGTTGCGCAAATTTTAATGTACTGCAAGCGCACTTAATCTAGGTAGTATAGATTACCAATGGTGACGAGTGTCGACCTATCCCCACGAGGAGGTGGATTTTAATTGCAGCGAGAATTAATTTTGTAAACGATTGATTTGCGTGGAAATGATTTTAATACGCTAAAACTTAAATTAAAAAGTAGAATAAATTTAAAATTGGAATTGAAATGGCGATGAATAAATCAAAGAGAATTCTATCAAATGACGACGTATCCTGATCCGTATCAATACGCATCACGCGCTAAATATTCCTTATTAATACTAATTAACCAAATCTGCCGAGGGGAATCCACAATTTAACCACGCCTAATCAATACGGTGCTGGTATGGCTTATCGTGCAAATAATAATAACCTTATACTAGAGAAACAGAATCCGCAAAATTCCAAGGCGATTCAGACAAGATCAAGATTATTTGTCAATGATAAGTCAAATCATCCACAAAAATCTAGAGGTGGGGAAAAGAAAACAAATTTACAAATAAAGCTTCTATGACACATGTCGAGACTTCACCTTCAACCCAAGTTCGAAAGAAAATTAGCCACCATAATTGAATTAGGGGCAAATGGAAATTTATTAAAATCGTGAGAAAATACAAGATGGAGAGAGAATTACGTAAAATGATCCCAAAAATGGATTCGTGAGATCTCAAATTGTGGGGAGGCCCCCTTTTTGTAGACAGACAATGAAAGCAACTGCCATCTGATTAAAAAATTGCGGACGCCTCGATTGGCGCCATCGCCATCAACAATAATCAAATTAACCAGATGACCACGGATGAACAAAGAATACGGCTCAATTCGGATGAATAAAAGTAACACTGGCCATTTTGAAATAATCCCGCGATGACGACCGTATGCATGTAGATTTTTCGTCCACCTCGATATGCCGCCACGCCACCATCAATGACATGTTTTAATTTAACCAATGCGATCGCGACACTCATCGTCAATGCCAAAAGATCGCAATGCCACGCCATCGATCCGTCTATGTGAATAAAGGCCTTGAACAAGAACGACACAAAGATCATACTAATAAAGTACCGTGCACATGTAATAGTGCCATTTTTCCTTTTACGCCCTCCTACATTTTCAATTCTGCCTAGTTCAAGCCGATGTCCGCTTTGGTCAGCTCTGATCTCCTTTATTGTGAAATGACTATAATGCCCCTAAAATACATAAAATACTTAATTAAAAATAACACACGCCAGTAATTACATCACAAGAAGGTTAAATACATAAAAGTAAGAAATTGTTAGAAGACTAAATGTGAAACGGCTTCTTTTCCTTTATAAATACGTAGATTTCTAACACTCAACATAATTTAACCAAATTATTGCTAGTCCCAGCAAATAAAGCTGAAAACAAAATTCAAATTCGTTAAAATATATATATATATTTTTTTTTTAAAACACTCGCTTTATTCAATCCATTAACGATAGCAATCAAATAAAAAGATAAGCATTATCTCCAAAAACAAATATCACACCCATATCAACCATCCACAATGAATCGCCAATTTCAAAGAGACTTTGTTATAGCTATTTTCAAGAATGACATGTCAAACCCCAAAATCTCACCGAAGAAGACGCCTTTCACAAAGAAATTAAACCAATAAAATAGTCACCCAACGAACGTAATCGAGAGGAATAATAAAGGTCGATATCACACGCCTCACCAAACGAAATAAATATGCCCTCAAATTTTGTAAATATACGATTATCTCAAGTCAATTAAAAATGTTAGTCAACCCACTTTATTTATCTTTTATTTTTTTTTATTTTTTACGTGATTTACTACATCTTTTAAATTTACATAACTGGGGCTTCTTCTACTTCAAACTATAGTTCCTAAAATCAAGTATGACTTTTATTGTGATCAGCGAACGTAAGCTGTGTGTGATAACGTTAACAAAAAGAAAGGAAATAAGGAAAACAGTGTATGTTGAGAAAAACGCAGAATTTTTTTTTTTTTATGGATTTCAATTATTTTATTTTTATTCTTTCAAAACAACAACTTTTTTTTGTTTTTTTTTCGTTTCTGGCATAACTTCAACGAACAACATAATTATTTACATTTTCTCAAACATAAAAAGTGATGCTAACTTATAAGACATCTGCAATATTCCAATTGGCCGGGTCAAGATGATAAGTTGACAAAGAAAAGGTTTTTTTTTTTTTTTTTTTTTTTTTAAAGGCTCAAAAGGGTTAAATATGGATATTTAAAAAAAGGGATGGCTGCCAAGGCTCAAACGGACCAAAATGGCCTTTTCCATCGCCTTTTTTTAGGTCGTTCTAAATAATCATCTATATCTACTAGGCCAGACGGCTTCCCAAACGTAGCAACACACATTTTTTTTCTTTTTTTTTTTTTTTTATTTTACCATTTTGGGTTAACTCCAAGTTAAATCTAGAGATCGCGGTGATAAAATAATAAACCGCATGTCAGACAGTATCGAGCAAAAGTGGTTTCTTCCAAGAAAATGATAGCTCAACAACCCACTGACTTATTTATGACATGTTCATTCCTTTTAAGAACTCATATTTGTCTCCCACATCAACATGTAAAGAAAGCAAACATAGCGTAACATCACTTAAGCACCAAAGATAATACAAATACTAAAATTAAATTAATCATGTCATCCAACGTTAAAACAAATAACACAAATTTTTTTTTTAAACAACATTCTACCCACTTCAACCCATTCTAAAACATGAAAGGAAAATACGCACGCAGTAATGTGAAAATGATGTAGAAACTAATTAGAAAAGTTAATTTAAAATGATAGAAAAGAAAACATATTTTTTTATTAAGCAGACATGCGCTTGTAGGCACTACACTCCATATTCAGCCATCTTCGACTCAAAAGTTGAAAATGTATATTTACAGGAGAAAATAAAAGTAAGTAAGTTAAAAATGAACATCAAAACTTAATAAAGAAAAAGATTTTTTTTTTTCGGTTTTTTTTCAAACAACGAAGACAAGCAAGCTTAGAGTAACTACACTCCATATTCAGCCATCTTCAACACAAAAGTTAGCAATAGCTTAGTTCTACAACAAAAAATTAGTAAAACTTAACCAAGATTCCACATTTGTCCACTATTCTCTCCCCCAACTGTGAATCGTAAACATTGTCTCAATGTTTTAAAGGAAGAAGTAGTTTAAGACATCACCCAGTAAAGGTGCAAATACAAGTAAGAAAATATTTACGCTGTGAGAGTTAAATCTAATTTGTACTTCATCATGGGCTATCGCTACTATCATTATTCGTCGCCCAACACAGTGCGTCCGCGTGGTCCTGCCCCGCTTATAAGCTTGTAACATATCATAGCTCATTAGCGCGGTGAGCACAACAAGAGTTTTTCACACAAGGAATGAAATAGTTTTTATCGTGATGGTTAAAACGCGATAAAGCCATCATAAAAGTTATTGACATTTAACAAACCGGAGTTTCGTGAAAGACGGGCCCAAGATTAAAAGTCATTATAAGCGCCCTAGTAAGATCTCCTAAGGAAAATAAAAGATCAAGATGATTAAGCATTTCGCTATTCTTCAGACACCGCATTACCATTAACTCTTTCTCCAATACGAAAGCCGATTTAATCGCCAAATGGTTTTAGACTTTTGGATTTAACACTTGACTTCCTCTCGATAATAGCCGCTTCGAGACCATTTTTCGATAACCCTTGCTACCTCCTCCATACACCAAATGTAATTTTTCAAGTACATGCTCGACTCAAGATTCATGGGTCATCGCCCCACGAACTTTATGTTCGCTTACATAAATCCGTAAAGAACACAAATGTTCTCGAATTGTTCATCGAGAATGCTTCGCCATCGCGATATTTCCCAAAAACACTCATTCCGCGAGCGACAAAAAGCGAAATCATTTGAATCTCGCGACAGCGCGATCACGCTGCGTACGCGAAATAGGTAACATGTCAATACAAATAACGCAGAAAGACGTGGCCGCTAGTCAAAAGTGAAACAAGAAAAGCGGGAAAAAGAAAACAAGAATAAGGAAAAAAGCAAAACAATAATAAGGCCAAATGCACACAATAAAACAATAAAGAATAAAATAACAAGAAAGTGAAAGGATATTACGTGTAATAAGGATCGCGACTGGCTCACATCTTCCTCCGGTTTTACGCCCGTGAACGGCTTGAACGCCTCTACGGGTCGTAGGATAGGCTTCCCATCCGCTTTTCTTATAAACCGCAAACGTGGTCGCTATAGTCGATTCTCGAGACTATATCGCAGTATGCTCTTTTGAATAATGGCCATAACTGAGAATCGCCCTGTACATATCCACCTGGGATGCTTCAAGAGACAAAAAGGATATCATCCAATGTTCCTTATTCAAGCCATCCCAATGAATCGAATTAATCTATCTTCCTCAGTATCGACACCATTCCTAAAGCACACGGGTTTTTATCGCGAATTCATTTCCGGGCACACTTAACATTGACCAACATAAATTCTTCGATTTCGCTTTTTCTCGACATAATTTCTTTACCACAACCAGTATGTATGCAATAAATTTTGAGGTAACTCACCGCCGATCGATGCAGATTTCTTAGCATCGTACAACCAACCCGATGTCCTGCAGTATGTTATTCCCGAATGTAACGTGATGCGCTCGCACCGGGCTTTATAGATTGTAAGGGAGGCATTCTTTAAGAAGGAATCGCCGCGTGCTTTGCTGTAATCTGCTTTCTATCCATACCTTTCGCTTCGTAATACGGGCTTATTAAGGAAATCAGTTAACTGACTTTGATTGTCACCGAAAGTATCGTTATCCGCCACTTTCACCTGGGTAACAAACTAAAGACACAACAAAATGTAAAAACAAATTAAAACACACAAAGAAAATTAAAATCACCCCCTCTTATCGAATTTACTAATTCTCAAGCCCAATCCTGATGTCGTCGAACACTTCTCTCAATATCTCTTGAGTTGGCTTTCAGATTCTCAACATAGGCTACTAACCTGCGGTGGTTGTGTAGAGCCCAAATGCGATGCTTGTGTTTTTACAAAACCTAATCAGCTTTTGAGATGAGTTTGACACGTTGAAGGTTTAAGAATGTTCAGAGGAACGGTCTATGGTACTCATGATTAAAATGATAAGAGAAAACTCATACAAACACACTTACGCAAAATAATTTCACCAAATAGTTATCAATAAAGAAAGAAAAGAAAATCAAATCAAATCTAAAAGAAAACAAATCAATTCAAATCAGGGTCACTCAATTTATTTCTGTCTTCTCCATGCGGGTCGGTATCTTCCTGTATATGGCTTTAATTCGACCATTAACTTTAAACGCGACAATCGCTTCTTTTTTGGTCCCACTTCACCGTTCCACGTGGAAAAAATGAAGTATGAACAATAAAGGGACCGTGACTAACGAGAGCCGTGAACTTACCTTCTTGAATAAAAGGGCAAAACGGTAATCAATAAAAGACTTTCGACCCTGGAAGGGGAACGTGATTTTCTCATAATGTGCTTCGGTCATGAAAGACTTTCATTCGGTTGTTTGTAAATTTGGCATTTTCGTATGCATCATTGCTAACTTTCAAGTTCGCTTACCGTAATCTTCTTTCCGAGTCGGCTTACGATGTCAAAATTGAATTTCTCGATGGCTCAATATGCACGAAGACATGCTGCTCTGGGGCCTACTGTAGTGGCAAGTTTCCATATACCAGCCTATACATATCCCAACGGTCTGGAAGTCGCTCTATATGCCCACATCATCAAGTCTTAATGACCAATCTTTTCTCGCCCGCCTCAACGCTCTTTTCTAATATGTGCTTTATTTCGGGACGTGAGATCTCAACCCCTACCACCTATTACGGATGATACTTGGTCGCCACTCATATGATTAACATTATTAAGAGTTTTGAATGTTTTGTTACAAAAGTGGCACCACCACCACCGACACGCCGGTGGAATCCAAAGCGTGAGATGACAAATACATTCAAAAAATCCTAATACCACTTTGTGATCATTGGTTCTACATGGAATTGTTTCACCGATTTTTAAGATTTAGTCAATTCAACCAATATGTATCATGGCCAAAGAAGGAAATGGTCCCACGAAGTCGACAATTCTATAATGCCGAAAAATCTCAACCAATTAAAAATTGATTTGGCATCATGTCTTCGTAATACTCCCCATCTGCTGGACAATTCCATCACGAAGAACAAAAGAAGCATCTCAAATATAATACCAATGTAAACCACATCAGAAAACTTAATGCTGTTTCTTAGCACCAAAATGGCTCTAAGCTTGTTCCCGCCATGTAACAAAGACATTCTAAATTTCACTTTTCTCTGGGACACATCGCCTAACACCGTCTCACACAATACTTGAAACAACATCGGTCATCCCAAAGTTAGCCCTTATCAAAGAATTCTAAATTTTCATTCGGTTTTCGGGTCCAATGCTTCCGAAATTTAATTGCACAAGATACAATTAACTATAATAAGAAGTCAAAAATACTTTCCACATTCATATCAATCGCTCATTCCTGAAACGCACTATAAGGAAGCGGTAGAAAGGTACAGAATCGACCAACCTTAGCAATACGTAACCGGTTCAGCACACCGAT